>JAJLRJ010000002.1:38368013-38375513 GCA_024195265.1 Dendrophyllia cribrosa | reverse complement strand
CATTATCCAATCCGTACAAGTTTTGTTTTGGCTGCCAAACTCGCGTTGTTTGAAATTTTTGTTTACCTGCTAAAATGTTTTGCCAGTGGTCATTTTTGCGAATAAAAGCAGAAAAACAACTGTTCCAGTTGAATCAAACAAACGTCGAAAAGGAGAATAAAGATGAGCAAAGCGTTTTCAAAAAGACCGTTTTTGACAATTGATGAAGATATAAAAACAAGGCTGAAGCCAGCAACTAAAGAAAACTGGCCGCTCCAAATCCGGAAAGCATCCGACTAAAGCCTTCCCCCCCTCGACTACTGGCAAACATGGTTTTTAGTGTAATCTTTCGTAAACACATTCATGCATTTAGGTACAATTTATTTCCTTTATTCTCTATTATAGGCAAGTGATGTTTTTCGAAGTCGCATCGTGTCAGTTCTCAACTTCTTTGCATTAGAACAAATTTTGATAGGCGAAAAACGTGCCATGATAAACTGAAAAAAAATCTTATCTTTTTAGATCAAATGAAGCCGTTGACTTCGGCAAAAAAAGTGTTTTATTATTTCACGATTCTTTTGAAATTATAGTGTACCGACTAATTTTTTCCAAAGTTATCAGAGAATCCATGAAAACTACAGTAGCTTCACAGGAAAATAAACACGCGGCCAAATGAAATTACAAAACTCAAGCACTTTTCGAAAAATATTTCTTACATTTTGACTCCAAATAAACCTGCCAATCTAGAGTTTTTAATGTTGCATTAAAGACTCCAAATGCGAAACATCTTTAAGCTTATTGTTGTTTATACAGTCGAACCTCCCGTAAGCGACCACCCAAAATGTCAAGCCTAGATGGTCGCTAACGGGAGGTGGTCGCTTACGAGAGTTCAAACCATATTGGGTCAAAATTTTTTACTTCCAATAGGCCCTGTTAAGACCAACTTTTCCCGCATAGTCAAAAACCGGGCAAAATACCTTGGTATTAGGAGGCACCGTCCATAATTTCATTGTTTAGACCAATCGGAAGCGAGTACTGAGATAACTCTGGCGGGGAATTTGCCCGTGAAAATGTCTCGGTCGTCATGTCAGTCCGCTGATTGAATGGATGATTATACATACCCATGTGCACCATGAAAGCCACCAGAGCATAGAATAAATCCTTCGGGTCAAAGGTTTTATTCAATGTTGACTTTGTTGGTGTAATCCGTTGAAACTTTCTGTGAATTTTGGTCATCCTTCGCCTTTTTGGACTAATTATAGTATGTGCCGGATTATTGAAGTAAATGTGAGGCTTTTTTAACCGATAAAATTGGTAAGAAAGCGAATAAAGCATTTTTATCTGTGCACATGCGCCGAACCGTGAAACCACCCTTTAGCAAAGAAAAAGACTACGAAGAAAATGAATTCCCGTCGGAAGTAAAATGGGTCAGTTGAACGTTATCATAAAATTCCTAAAACCAAGGATACACGAAAAATCCCAGATTTGTTGCACTGTCAGGCACGAAGCAGATTCTAAACCTATCAACGTCTGTTCGCATTTCATAGTTGTCATTGTGTCCAAGGCTTTTCTCCGTAAAGTTAGCGTGTCTCTACTGCAATCTGAGGTTTACCTTTTATTCTGCATTTGCTTTAAAGGGGCTATGTCGCGAAGTGTCACGCAAGCTTACCAACTTGAAAAACGTCTGGCAGCCGTTTTTCAAGTTAACGCCATCGCCGTGAAAATCAAGCACAATCCATTCAATCCTGGGATGCTGTGTACTCTGAAATTTCTCAAATTGTTCACACATGTTCACGGTTATTTTCCCGAGTTTGGAATCGTGAGGCTCAATATCTCAATGTCTAAAAGTACGCAGTGGAAATGCACGAAGGTTCTTCTCCGGACCAAGTTAGTTTTTGGGTCTCTTTGGAATCAAGCAAGAAGTTATCGGATTTTCCTCGCTTCTAGCACCATTCTGGTATGTTTTGAATGCTCTAACTTGATTTTACTGTGGTTATCTGCCTGATTTGGAAGCTTTCACCTAAATACCGACGTCGTTCTTCACATGTTCAAGCGATGTTCAAGCGAAGCGATTCGCTGTAGGCCCCGGCTGTAGGCCCTGTAGCAATTATAATTCACTGACAGGCCGCGCCAGGCGACCGCAGATTAATTTAGCCTGCCCATCTAAGATTTCAACTGAATCGTCTTTGATGTCTCATTGCAATGATGAAAATTTGATTTATGTGGCAATTGTGATCTTTGTATCTTTTAAAATAGCTCTAGTTCTCATCGCGTTATGATCTGGTAGTTGAGCGTTATGAATTAAATTTGTTTGTCTCGACAAAAATAGCACGCTTCAGTGATAAAACCTAATCGGCTTAGAAACTTCGCTTTGCAATTTGTTATTACCAAAGACAAACACAATATTTTATAGTTTTTTTTTGTTCGCTTGATGGGGAGAAATGAAAATTTCTGGACTTGATTCAAAACCGATCAAAACACTACGGCAGATACGTGACCTTGCTTGAGATCGCTTGCGTCTGTTATTAAACAGATTAAATTCCGTTAGAGCATTGAAAGCAAACTACTTTTGAAGAAGCGAGAAAAATCTGACAACTTTTTTGATTCCACAGCAATCAGCACCTAAGTTGTAGTGGAGAAGATCCTTCGTCCATGCTCAACTGATAACGTATGCAACTCTATAGACATTGAGATATTGACATGTACTGTGGCGTATGACTTCAGAATCGGGAAAATAACCTAAACGAAATCAAAACAAATAGACTATTTATATGTGCGAAAATCTGAGACCTTTCGGAGTACACAGTACGGCAGAATTAAACATTTTTGCTCGATTCCATGGCGATAGGGTGAATTTGTTTGATGTCGGCCCGACGTGTTTGCCTGCGTGACATATTTCGCGACATAGCCACTTTATGGTAGCTCGACTGGATTTTAGTTTGAGCATTAACTACGACGCCATTACATTTGTAACACTGCTATGGAAAAACGGTCATCACAATCAGTGCAGTGTTAAATTAACATCGGAGTTGCCATAGCAACGTAATGACGCCATAACGTTTTTTACTTGCCGTCGTATTTCTCGGCACCAGGAGGAGCCTCCCATAGCCGCCTCGATTATGGCAAAGATTAAACAAATTCTATGAAAGCGTTTTTGAAATTTTTGGAGATAAAGTTTTGGGGATTATAAATACAGCAGTTTCATCTCATAGTAGTTTGATTACATTTGAAATCGTGTATGAAAAAGTGAGGGGGATTTCTTTGGCCGATTGCGAGAAAGAAGGATTTGATTAGCGTGCGTTTAGCTGCTCTTGTTGCCATTTTTGTATGTAATTTGGTCTACGCCTACAAATGTGATGATAATTTGGAAACCGCTTGATAATTTTTTTTTTAATTTGACAATCTCGAGATTGATCATCAATTTATATGGCCTGCAAGTTTCATGACATTGAAAACATGCAAGGCAGTAAAATAGGGCCTCCAATGTTCCAATTTTTTCCCGCAGATTTTGTGTTTACAAGTGAGCGTCCTCATTATTCACGGGTTTTGTTTTCAAGTTTCATATGCACGTGCACAACTTTAGCAAAAAATTTATTTGCATCGAACAGAACGCTCGATTGCTTTCCGAAGAATTTTCCGAAACAAATCGTTCTTTCTCGCAATCGGCCAAAGCAATCCCCACTCAGATGAAACTGCATGCCAGAAGCGCTTCGTTTTCTTTAGGTATTAGCCAATTGTATCGATAGTATGTTTTTCACTGTATTTATAATCCCCAAAATTTCAAAAACGCTCTCATACAATTTGTTCCAACTTTGCCATAATGGAGGCGGCTATAGGAGGTACAGGCTCCCTTTACCGTTTGCCGAAAAAAACTCCTGGTGCCGAGAATACGGCGGCAAGTAAAAAACGTCATGGCGTCATTACGTTGCTATGGCAACTCCGATGTTAATACAACACTGGTCTTAACAAATTTTCATCTTTATCTAATACAGCGGTGGTTACCGTTTTTCCATAGAATTGTTAATGGCCTCGTAGTTAATGCTCAATCCTGGGGGTATCGCCCCCCAAAAATTCAGGTGAGCCACCTTAAAGTCAAATGAACCAAAAATTCGACATTTTTTCTGTATCTATTTAAACAATAAAATAAACATTTTTTGATAATAAAGCAAACTTACGCAAACATTTTCAGCCTTTAAGGACGTTCGAGCTAATTGTTTATGCGCATCCTTACTGCGCACGCAATTCACGTCGCAACGCCATGCTACGTCATGCACTAGCGCGAAAGAGAAGAAATCTATAAAGCACATGAAAGGCTGGTAGCCGTTGCGTTAACTTTGCTCAGATTTAACTCGCTTGGATGGTCGGTGACCCCCAATTTTTTTTTTTTTTTCATAGATAATTTTCTTTGCCAATTCTTGACAGATTGTGAAAAAATGAACAAAAAATCAATGTAGGAAGTTTAAATTTTTTCCATTTTTCTACCCGCGCGTCGTCGAATCCTGCCAACTTGCAGCTGTCAGAGTTTGCAAATGCTGTCGTTTAAAGATGAAATTTACTTCAAGGAACGTCACCAGTTAAATGAATTTGCTGAACAGACCTACTCGCATAAAATTTGGGAAAGAAAGTTGCATTTTAGAGATTCATTTGCAATATTTTTAGACTAACAGACATTGGGGTCACATCCCGTAAGGAAGACCAATTTTTCAAAATTAGGGTCGCCTTTCAGATAGCTTATCTCAGAAACGAAGTCGGTGACCCCCTCATTTTTTTGCATTTCTGACACGAGTAACTCATAACCTAGCTGTAGCAAAAGTTTTATAAAAAAATCAATGTTAGAAGATTTTCACGCGAACGTCCTTAAGGGAGCAGGGGGGGTTGGAAGCCTATCCCATGATGCAACGCAACGAGTTACCCGCGACATTTGAAGAGAATAAACAAACTATTTGTAAAATCTCATATTTCGGTGATTTTGCCGGTAGTCTCATTATATGGTTTTAATTATCGGAGACTTGGGAATCAGGGAAATAGTTCGTTGGTAACTGAAAAGGACTACAATGTAAGAATTTCATTTATATTTCTAAGTTTAATCCTCATTTCTCGTCCTTAGAAAATATCATTTTCCGGTCGCAGGAAAATGGCGATCATCCCCGAAAATACCACGAAAGTGCAGTTGTACCTCCTTCTTAATCGAAGCGTCACTAGCATTTTAACATAAATAACGTATTCCTTAATATCATAACGACTTAAAACATCATATCCCTCCAGATCCCTCCAGGTTTTTCAAGCTGAAAAAAAACATCAAAGTGTGGGTACTTTTCAATGCTTTGAATTGACGGCGAGCTGATTTGGGGGAATTCGCGCACGTTTGCAGATTTGAATATGAAAATTCTTTGAGGAATAAAACGAATTTAGACCGAAGCAAGTTCAAGTAAATGAGTATAAAAAGGGGTTACATTGTATTTCCAAAAACCGTCTTCAACAAAGGATAGCGGAAAAAATCTTGGTAAATGCATCAGTGCTGAAAACTCAAATCAGTACAAAACACGCAGCAAAATATATGCGCGCGCTATATCGCGCGTACAAGCTAGCTGTACGCGTCAGTTACAGTTTTTCCTGTCGTTGACATCAGAACTACTGTGTCTAGCTAAAAGCGTGGATACAAAAATAGCTATTAAGAAAAGAACTTTTTCTCCAAGGGTTTTCAGTTTTTTAGAGAACTTATTTGTGCAAGAGTGTCGTCATATGCGTGGACGAGCAGTTGGATGCTTACGCGTTCAAGCGCGCGCAAATTTTGTTGACACAATTTTTTCAAGGTGGCTTGGATATTAAATCTTCGTTTGTCGTGTCATCCTTCGAACAAATCTTCGAAAGCATGTATCTGTTCGTTGCAAGAGAAGTTTTCTTGACATTACAAATCCTGACAAAAGAAGACCGACAGACCAAAGGCCTTGAAAATGGTGTTTTGACAGCCACTGCTCGCGTCGGCGGTCACTGGCAAAATGCGAGGTCACGTGATGAGACAAATTTTGTATATTTCTTTCATTCGCGTTGCATTGTGGGATAGGCTTCCAACCCCCCCTGTTAAGGGAGTCACATAGCTAAAAGTACGAAGATTTCCGAAGGTTTCACGAAAACGTTTCTGAAGTGACCACGCGTTTCAAATGGAAGGATTGGAAATTAGTTCTGATTTGTGACGTCACTATTGACCATCAAATCCATTGCTGAGCTCAACCTCGTTCCCAGGGTCCTCTCTATTTAGCTACGTTGTGCTGACTTTACCGAAAGAGCTTGTTGAATACTGTGAGTATTCCTGCAACATTTTAGAGATTCTCTCTTTTTTGCCCATTTTTTGACATTAAAAATGGCCGAGGAGCATGCAACTGTATTATAGTGGAAAACGAAGAGCTTCAAGGGATGAAATCTTGCTTGCTTCATCTGTTTATATCAATAGGTTTTTTTTAACCGAGTTAGGTTTTTCAAACCACCTCGTTAGGTAGTTTAGTGTAGGTGAACGTTCCCGATCTGTCAATCATCTCGGCTTACGCGTTAATTTTGGCTCCCTCGTGTACGCAAACTGTTGAATTCGATTCAAATAGAAAAACGGAAAATTAACCGTCGTGTGTTCACATTCTTCACATTTGGCGTTGCACATGGCGTTGCAAATACACATGCAGAGACATTGTTTACTCTCATTAAGGTGGCTCGATGGTGTTTTTTTCTGTGCCGACCACTCTTTTTCAATCACGTATTTGGATATCTTATTCAGTATTTACCTAAATACTCATGGCACACACTTACTAGGGAAAAATTGAAGTTTCCATTTCAGTTGTATTTTTTGCGATCGAAGCGTCCTTGGCAACGATACGTTGCTAGGCGTAGTTTTACTTGTGAGGCCGCCGTCGGCCTGTATGAGAAATTTTGGTAACTCGCTCTTGGGGACTGAAAGAGTACCACAATGCACACATTTTAGCCAAGTTTGGTAAACTTCTGTGAGAGGATTTTTGAATGGCGCGAGTTTACTTATTTTAGGGTTAAATTTGGTAAAATATCAAAGTTTGTTGTATTTCACCCCAAACTGAGAGATCGAGGACCTAATGCCGATTTCAACTTTACTCATTCATAAGAACAACTATTGTACCTTATTTGTTTGGCTCTTTTGGCGGATTGACGGTTTTGGATTTTTCCCTGTGCCGAGTTATAATAATCGAAATTTACGATGTTTTTGCAACAAACGAGCAGAGAATCTTATGACCTCGCTTATTTTAAAAATCTGAAATAGAATTTCCCAAGAATAAGCGAACTATAAATTTGGACCTTCTTTCACTTAGTCTCCAAATTTCGTGTTGGTTGAAATGCTGTGAGACTTGTACGCTGAACGTCGAGTTGGTAACATGCGCGCTAGTATTTTCAGAGATTTCTTGTTCTCCGAGATGTTTACAATTCATGATCTATTCTGCATATTTCATTGTTCTGAAATGACACCTGCACGCGAATTCCAGTCTAGCACGGGCGGAACCAAAA